>CM077660.1:2518784-2523784 GCA_039707465.1 Rhabdophis nuchalis
GGTGCTGCCCCAAAGAAGAGGGAGTCAACCTAGTTTCCAAAGCACCAGAAGATGAGAAAACCATGGATGGAGACTCATCAAGGAGAGAAGCAATTAAGGAGAAACTTCTCAAACAGCGAGGACAATTAACCGGTGGAACGACTTGCCTCCAGAAGTTGTCCGTGCGCCAACACTGGAAGTGTTTAAGAAGAGGTTGGACAACCATTTGTCTGAAGTGGTATAGGCTTTGGGGTTGGACTAGAAGACCTCAAAGGTCCCTTCCAGCTCTATTCTGATGGATTGACCTCACCAGGAGAATGTGTCAATCATACAGGCTGCTACTTCTCGTTCCCCTCTCCTATTATCTCACTCCTAGAAGACCTCCAAGGTCCCTTCCAGCTCTATTCTGATGGATTGACCTCACCAGGAGAATGTGTCAATCATACAGGCTGCTACTTCTCGTTCCCCTCTCCTATTATCTCACTCCTAGAAGACCTCAAAGGTCCCTTCCAGCTCTATTCTGATGGATTGACCTCACCAGGAGAATGTGTCAATCATACAGGCTGCTACTTCTCGTTCCCCTCTCCTATTATCTCACTCCTAGAAGACCTCCAAGGTCCCTTCCAACTCTATTCTATTCTCTTTTTCCCCCCAAAAAAGTTTTTTTTAAATTTTTTATTACATATTTAACTTCTTTTATAAACAAGAGTGCTTGTCCAGGTTTTTCTCCTTAACATCTTCTCATATACACAATTCATTTTACATCATATTTTCATTTCGAGTTTCAGCCAGTAATTTTCTTTCCATATTTTCCATCTTCAGGGCAATTTCCTCTTAATAGACAATATGGTTATTTGCCTCTCCAAGTTGATCAAATTTGATATTTCATTTCCTTCTTTAATTCTACTTTACTATAGGCAACATATATCCCCAGATTTAATTTTGTACAATAAACATTTCATTTAGTCAATTATCCACAGTTAATAGTATTAATCTATTTCCCACACATCATAGTAAGCATATGCCACTAACAATATTAACATACTTCATTTTTCTACTGGTAAGTCCTTTTCCTTCTTCCTTCCATTCTAACCATTTCTCTGGGTCTCTCAGAAACTTCCTTCCTTCCTTCCTTCCCTCTCCTTCCTCCCTCTCCTTCCTTCCTCCCTTCCCTCCCTCTCCTTCCTTCCTTCCTTCCTTCCTTCCTTCCTTCCCTCCCTTCTCCTTCCTCCCTCCCTTCCCTCTCTCTCCTTCCTTCCTCCCTCCCTCCCTCTCCTTCCTTCCTTCCTTCCTTCCTTCCTTCCTTCCTTCCTTCCTTCCTTCCTTCCTTCCCTCCCTCTGCTCCTCCCTCCCTCCCTCTCCTTCCTCCCTCCCTCCCTCCCTCTCCTTCCTTCCTTCCTTCGCTCCCTCCCTCCCTCCCTCCCTCCCCTTCCCTTCCCTCCCTCCCTCTCCTCCCTCCCTCTCCTTCCTTCCTCCCTCCCTCATCCCTCCCTCCCTCTCCTTCCTTCCTCCCTCCCTCTCCTTCCTTCCTTCCTTCCTTCCTTCCTTCCCTCCCTCTCCTTCCCCTCCCTCCCTCCCTTCCCTCCCTCCCTCCTCCCTCCCTCCCTCCCTCCCTCTCCTTCCTTCCTTCCTTCGCCCTCCCTCTCCTTCCTTCCTTCCCTCCCTCTCCTTCCTCCCTCCCTCCCTCCCTCCCTCCCTCCCTTCCTTCCTTCCTCCCTCCCTCTTCCTTCCTTCCTTCGCTCCTTCCTCCCTTCCCTTCCCTTCTCCTCCCTTCCCTTCCCTCCCCTTCCTCTCTCCCTCTCTCTCTCTCTCCTATTCTAAACTCCTGCTCTCACACTCTGCACAGACAGGTATGTCTCACCTGGTCCTTCTCCCAGAGTTGATGGAGGATGCTGTTGTCGATGGCATATTTCACGTAGCGGATGTCCAGCGTCTCAATGCGAAAGTTGAGGTCCCCAAACCAGAAGATGAGGCTGGAAGGGAGACAAAGCAAAGGAGAAGGAAGTAGCAGGCGAACCTTTTCCACAATAAAAATTCAGGAGACTGTCAGATACGGGATCTTCCTTCCCATCTTGAAAAAGAACCAGGGTTTTTCCATGCTGGGAACGATGGGAGGGCAGAAGAAGAAGAAGAAGAAGGGAACGTCGGAGAAGGAGAGGGCTGGATGGAGTTGATTCAATGACTTCCAGAGGATGGGAGAGGACAGGAAGGCCTGGAGGAACGTGGTCCATGGGGCAGCGATGGGTCGGACGCGACTTTGCAACTAACAACAAGTGGTGATTTTAAGTATAATTTGATGTTTCTAAACACTGGATTCAACCTGTTTTAAAAATGCTTTAAAAAGCTAATAAACACCCAGCTGAAGTGAAAAAAAAGTTGGCCACTCCCACCCAGTCACATGACACCCCCCAGCCCAGTGGTGGGATTCAAATTTTTTAGAACCTACTCTGTAGGTGTGGCCTATTTTTGTGGGCATGGCTTGGCAGTCATGTGACAGGGTGGGAGTGGCCACCTTTTAAAATGTGGTGAAACTCATTTAACAATCTTCTTGCTTAGCAACCAATATTTTGGACTCAATTGTGATGATAAATTCTTTCTTTCTTTCTTTCTTTCTTTCTTTCTTTCTTTCTTTCTTTCTTTCTTTCTTTCTTTCTTTCTTTCTTTCTTTCTTTCTTTCTTTCTTTCTTTCCTTCCTTCCTTCCTTCTTCCTTCCTTCCTTCCTTCCTTCCTTCCTTCCTTCCTTTCCTTTCCTTTCCTTTCCTTCCCATTGGGTCACTGGCAGCGGCGGGCCAGATTTACTTCCAGGTACGCCGGTGGAACCCCCTCTCACCGGTTCTCTAAATTTCACCAACCGGTTCTTGCGAGTAGGTGCGAGCCTGCAGAAACCCACCACTGCCCCAGCCCCACCCACAGAACCATCCGGGAGGCCGGGGAATTAGATTCCACCACTGATCACGAGTGATCAAAATGGACCTTCTGAAGCCACCAGGTTTCTCTCCAAAGAGAGGGGATCTGGCCAATGGAGCCCTCCCCACTTCACCCCTGGGCTCTGGGGCTCTTCCCACCCAGCCTGGAAGGGCACAAGGGCGGGCACTCACTCGTGGTCCAGAATGCCGTTGGCCGAGGGCCCCTCGAACTGCTGCAGGTGGAGGATGGTGGCGAAGTCCCTCCTTGCGCTGCTCCGCCTTCTCCATGTGGGCCGGCAGGTGGCAGTTCAAGAAACACACCATGTGCCCGAAGATGGACAGCCGGACACTCACGCCCCCTTGTTGCCCTGAAGGAGGAGGGCCAGAGAAGCCGTTGGGCGGAGGGACGGATGGGAGCAGAGGAAACACAGCATCTGAGTTGCAGGGGCCAGGCTGGTCCCAGGTGGAAAGAGTTCTCCGGGTAGGGTAGGAAGAGTAGAGTAGAATAGAATAGGAATAGGAATAGAATAAACTAGAATAGAATGGAACAAGGAAAGATGGAAGGAAAAGAGAAGAGAATAAGGAAAGAATGGAGAATAGAACAGAACAGAATAGAAAATAGAACAGAATAGAATAAGGAAGAATTGATGGAATAGATTAGAACAAGGAAAGATGGAAGGAGAATAGAATAGAATAGGAAGGAGAATAGAATAGAATAGAACAGAATAATAGAATAGAATAGAATAGAAATAGAATTAAATTAGAATAGAATGGAACAGGGAAAGACAGAAGGAGAAGAGAATAGAATAAGGAAAGAAGGAAGAATTGATAGAATAGAACAGAATAAGAAAAGATGGAAGGAAAAGAGAAGAGAATAAGGAAAGAATGGAGAATAGAATAGAACAGAATAGAAAATACAACAGAATAGAATAAGAGAATTGATGGAATAGATTTAGAACAAAGAAAGATGGAAGGAGAATAGAATAGAAGGAGAATAGAATAGAGCAGAATAATAGAATAGAATAGAATAGAAATAGAATAAATTAGAATAGAATGGAACAAGGAAAGACAGAAGGAGAAGAGAAGAGAATAAGGAAAGAAGGAAGAATTGATAGAATAGAACAGAATAAGAAAAGATGGAAGGAGAAGAGAATAAGGAAAGAATGAAGGAGAATAGAATAGAACAGAATAGAAAATTGAACAGAATAGAATAATATAATATAGAACAGAACAGAATAGAAATAGAATAGAAATATGAAAGAATAGAATAGAATAGAAACAGAAACAGAGTTGGAAGGGACCTTGGAGATCTTCTAGACCAGCCCCCTGCTCAGGCAGGAAACCCTACTACACCATATAGTATATAGGTAGTTAGTATAGGGTATTTCTCTTATGCCCTATACTAACAGTGAGGACAATTAACCAGTGGGACAGAAGTTGCCTTCGGGGGTTCTGGGTGCTTCATCCCTGGACAACCATCTCTCTGAAATGGGATGGAGTCTCCTGCTTGAGGAGGGGGTCGACTAGATGACCTCCCAGGTCCCGATTGCTTAATGGCGCCTGCAGGATTTCTCCAGCTTAGTCCCAGATATCAATCCCGCAAGGACAGAGGGAGCCTTGGGGGGGGGGGGGCAACTCTCTTACCCAGTAGCCGCCCAGTCCAGTCCGGGTGCAGTCCGTCTGGATGTCCTGCAGGAAAGGCAGGTGGTAGTACTTGGAAAAGACGAAGAGGATGACCCCTTGCATCCGTACCGTGCTCACCTGAAAGGGCCAAAGGGAGAGAGGAAGGCAGTGAGTTCTAATTCTGAACCTCCACGGTTGCAAATCAGCCGAGGACTGGAGGACTCCTTGGGGGGGGGGGGAACACCTGTTAGACCCACAACCTCAACTGGAATGGAGCTGGAAGGGACCTGGGAGGTCTTGTAGTCCAACCCCCTGCTCAAGCAGGAGACCCTATCCCATTTCAGAGAGGTGGTTCTCCAGTGCCTTCATAAAAACCTCCAGGAGTGGTTTCTAGTCCAATGTTCTGTTCTGTTCATTGTTTTCCATTCCACTATTCTATTCTATTCTATTCTATTCTATTCTATTCTATTTATTCTATTCTATTCTATTCTA